>BSBK01004744.1:1110000-1125196 GCA_027943335.1 Chamaecyparis obtusa | reverse complement strand
GAGCAATTAACTGGTAATTGGTAAAGGCATAGACATATTAGTATTTTATGTTTACCAAGCTATATAATTAGCTGAATTTGTTTTGTGATATACATTTTGTATTTGGGACTGTGAATAACTGATTCACCCCCCTCTCAGTTATTCTAACAGTTCATCTTCTACAAACATAAAATTTCTCAATATTTTTAAACATTACAACCCAAAAATGTCCATCATGATTTAGTCAATAGTTTTTATAACCTTACCAAATTATAATGACATTGTAATGTTATTCTATAATATCCTTATTTAGGTTGGCAAGCTTTTTCTATACTAGTAGAGTCTCTTTCTAAGAAATGTATAATCTTTTCTTTCTTAGTTTGTTATGCCTTTGACTTCAAATCCCCTTCAACCTAATCATGTGGTGGTTGTTTTATATTTGGCTACTAGGCCTTGAGATTTGAGTGTACACATTGTGTGCATAGATTGATCATTTGTGGAAGAATACCCTCATCCCCAATCTTTCTTATTTTGAGAACTTGGATGATAATATTTCATGAAGTGTTGTACAAAGGAAAAAGAATGTTCTTCTCAGACTTGTCCCTTGATCTCATATTAGAGTGGAGGGTGTATGTAATGAACCCTTCCAATTTTTCCCTAGAAGTTTCCTTAAATCACATTGTAATAGATAAGGGTTAGTGTTTACCAAATAAATGATGTCTTTAATAATGTGTTTTGTAACATGAATCTTGCATTCACCACATGAACATAAAGCCAACATACAAATGGATATGTAGGTGTATATAGATATATTCAATAATGCAAATGTTATTCATAAATAAATCAAGGATTAGATCTTCATTACTATGTAGTACTTAAATATATGTGAATTCCAATTATAATAGACATGGAGTAAGGAAGCATAGTAGGGTGCCATACTATCATAGTTCTCCCTCCATATGATCTTCCTCTATTCTTCTATGGTTGGAGTTAACTATAATTCACTAATATTTTCCCGATGTAGGAGTTAGGAATGTACTTGCATTAGGGTGCCCTTAGACATTCTCCCTTAATCACATTGCAGTAGGGTACTCTCATAGTTGTTTTCCTTTAATGTCCACTCCATAGGGTACCCTTAGCTATTCTCCTTTAATCATTGTGCAGTAGAGGTTCCCTCCTAGCTATTATATCCTCTACAATATGGTGTTGTTAGTAGTTCTGCCTTAATCATAGTGCAATAGGGTGCCCTCATAGCTATTCTTCCTTAACTGCCACTACAATAGGGTGCCCTTAGCGGTTCTCCCTAAATTGCAAACTCTCCCATTTACTTGTGACTGAATATTGTCAGATTAATTTCCTATCTTAATATTTATTAACTACATGTGCAACCTTCTCAATGCCTTGCCCCTTTTGTTGATAATTTTTCTAATAAGGTTTCACGACTTTCTCCCCCTTGTGGTGGTGATCCCAATGATAGTATCACCTGGGAAATTGTCTAACGACATAGGAAATATTTTTCTTTATCATCTCATTCTCCTCCCTACATAATTAGTGAGTCATCTACCCACTCTTGAGGTGGGATACTAGTTTTTGTTTCTTGTGTGTTGTTTATGGCCTATCCTTGTATTACCCATCACCCTTACTATTAGTGTGTTTTTTATCTTTATTGACACCTATGGGATATGGTTGTTGTAAGGGAAAAAACCCTTGTTTTGCTGCTATTTTATATAAAAAACAATAGACTAAGATGCACTATAAAATCACATAGATAATTTAATAATTATTTCTTCATTTCCCAATATAGAATTATATTAGTTGCCTAAGTTCAAATCTGATTACTAATTATTCTCTCCCTTGTATGAAGAATTTGATCTACTGAAGGATATCATGTTCTCTTGTAATTTGATATTCTTTATTGAGGTTCTTCCCTTTTATATCTCCTTTTAGTGTAGGGAGCCACACCCTTTCATTTGTTAATGCCCTCGTGAAAGGGTCACACCCTTTGTTTATGAAAAGATACCCCCGTTTGACAACAAATATTGCCCCTTTACTTTCAATTTTTAAATGTGTCTTTACTTATTTTCAAATCTATACATGTCCTATTTAATATTTTCAAAACTCTTCTTCTAGATCTACATATCTTATTTCTTCTTTCCTTCTCAACTCTTATTTCAAATCTCTTCTTATACTTCTGCTCTGGATATATTCTAGATATCCTCTACTAATTTTCCTCCATCCATTTTACCCTTATTCCCATTTATATCTTCCAATAGGAGGGAGAGGTCACACCTATTCATGATGTTTGCCTTTTGGCACGAGTTAGAACCTTTCATAATTGCTCCTCTTTGAAAGAGTTAAAACCCTTAATAATTACAACTCTTTTGAAGACTCACAACCCCCTCACAATTACAACTCTTTTTAAAGAGTTGCAACCCTTCACCATTTCCATCCTTTGAAAGAGTCACTTCATTATTTTCATCACATTCCTCCCTTCTTCCATTAGTTCTTGTTTAATTCCTATGCTCTCCTCTTTCTTCCTCCCTCCATATCTCCTTTCAAATGAACTCTCCTCCCTTTTATACGATATCTTGATGGACTCACAACTCTTCATTATTATCTCTTGACCCTTCATTATTTTAACTATATCACATCATATTATATTATATTATTATTTATCTATTTATTTATTTATATTTATTATTATTTTTAAATATTTGGTAATTTTAAAAAAATGACCGGTGGTGTTGAATATTATAATTTTATTATTATTATTTATTATTAAATCCTATTTCACAAAGGGGACATTACAATGTAAGATTGAACAGGGTTGGGTCTAGCATTGCTTAGGTTGGATCTTGAGGTATGCTGTGGTTTTTTTAATTTTTTAGTAGTTATGTTTTCTAGTGTAGTTGTAGTTGAATCTCTACTTGACTTCAATGAGTTGGTTGATTTGCCTCATATTTTATGATACTTGTTTAGTTTACTTATCAATTAGTTTATTGTACAAAAGTTTGACCCCTTTCGAAATCCATATTTAATTTTAAAAGCACATACTTCAACTCTATCTATCAATTTGCCTCCAAGTTCACCATAGAGATATAAATAAATAAGTTTTAATAAGTGTTGAAATAGTCATAACAAAATCAATTGATTAAGCAATAATGTTGCACAAATAATAGAAAGATTCATTATGGAAAGAATTTGATGATATAAACAATAAAATTTAGCCTCATTTTATACATTGCATATTAAAAATGTAAAATTTCAAAAGCCCCCACGAAAAATATTATTTGAAATCTAATAATTGTGGATATTAAGGGCCTTAAAAGCAAGTAGAATTTGATGCAAATCTAAGATCAATTGATTGAATCTTGGTAATTTCTTGAAGGAATGTTAATGAGGTATAAATATTGATAACAAAAATCTTGCACTAACGAGCTAAAGGTTCATTACGGAAAAGCCTTAGGTTACAAAGCAACATTTTTTGATGGTTCTTAAGAGCACTTTATAAGAGCTTTGTCTTATTGAGAAAGTTATTGAGCAATTTATTGTGAGATATGAAAACAAACTATGTTAAATAGATTTATTAGGAAGGAAAAAGAAATTTGAGGTGAGGGATGGTATTATAATTTTTTTGTTTGAAAATATGATTATTTGAAAATACTGTTCAAAGAAAAGATTGGTCCTGGCACCAACAAATAAGAGAGTGCATGTCTTAACTTTAGTTAACAAAAACATCATCTTAGTGAAAAAAAATATGAATGAAGGCTAGGCATTCAAATCTTGAAATCTATAAGGTTTTTTCTAGGTACCTCCCAAATACTTTGATGCTACTAGTTTTGATTCTTAATTACTATACTTATGAATTACTTATAAAATATGATGATTAATGAGTGGAATATGGAAGTCCTTATAAATTTGATAAACAAAAATAATGTAATGAACCATGTATCTATTAATATTTGAGATGCTATTAGTGAGGGGTGGACTTCTATGCAAATGTTTGAAAGAAGATTGTTTAATCTTCCTAATACTTCAATATCGTCTTTGAGTATACAAACTTTTATTTCCCTAAGCTTCACACTATCTTGAAAACTAAAAGTATCATTAGGTTACCCGCATTTGTTTTAAAGATATTTATTTTCTAACAATAAGAAACTTGAAATGACATTTAAACGAAAACCTATTCTAACAAATAACTAATCTACTAGCTATTACATAAAAATCATAAATTTTTTATGAGGATAGTTTGACAAAAGTTAGTTTATTGAAGAATTAAAAATTAAGATGCATTAGCTCAAAAATTTAAATAGAAAAACAAATGATCAAAATTTGGATTGAATTCACAAGAATTCCTTAACAAAAATGAGTTAATTAAAGGTTTTTAATACACAGTTCAACAATTTAAATAGAAAAAAAATTGATCAAATGTTGGATTGAATACACACACGTACACACCCATATACGCATGTGCATGCACACACACACACACACACACAGAGGCTCATACACACGTACACACACATGCACGTACAAACACATGCACACACATGCACATGTCCACATACACACATATTTAACAATTTAAATAGAAAAAATAAGTGATAAATCCAACTCACACAAGTGTTAGAATAATTGAGAGGGGGGTGAATCAGTTATCCAGTGTCCCAAAAAAAAATGTATAATTCAAAACAACTTCTTCCATTTCTACTCCTCGGTAAACAATAAAACTTTCACTGTCTATGCTTTTACCGATTACCAGTCAAATACTATAACAATTACCGATCAAATCTAACATGTAACATGTAAAGAATGATAACAAACAAATATCACAATCAACACATAACACAAGAGATTTAACGTGGAAACCCTGTAAAGGGAAAAACCACTTGGGACGGGCAACCCAAAATTGTTCACTCTTCTAAAGTGAGGTCGGTTAAGACCCAACCCTGTTAAAGGTTTACAAACACACTGTTAGGTGTGACCTTGTTAGAGGATTTTAGACTAGAAGTTATTGTCCAACCAACATTCACTATGGGGTTGACAGGATAACAATGTTCATTCTATGAATGATACATCATAAGACTTTTAGAGTCCACTTGGTTAAGATATTTTGACTGTATACAATGGTTAAATGTGTAACAGTAAATGATTTGCCTTAATACAACTTCAATTGCAGATTACAGATCAATATTCAGTCCAAACAAATCCTTCTTATCAATATTTCACTTTAGATTCAATACTGTATCAACTTACTATCCGTCGGTAATTGCTCTTTGTAGCTCGATAATTGTTTTGCAGCTCGGTTCTTACTTAACTAGTATGATTAGAATGCATGAAAACCTTGTTCACGCGATATTCCTGCAGTTTCTACTTCTTCCGACATTTTTCGTTAAGAAATTCTGTTCTCTTATATAGATGAGTAAATCATTTTTCTTCTCCACCATCAGATTTTGCTGCTTAACCACATTCATAGATTTTGCCACTTCAAACTTTTTCGGCACTTGTGTCAATAACACGTTTGATTCCCATCCTTTAGATCTTTCCTGAATTTCATTAGCCGTCGATTTGTGTAACAAACATTATCTGTTACCTCGATGTTATACCCTTGCCAGCTCATCAATCTTATCAGCTAAACTAATCATTTAATTCATTCTGTCCCGCTCGGGTTAACAAAGAAATGTGTCGATGAACACTACTCAGTTAATACTACGATCGGTATACACTATACTTCGTCGGTGTATACTAGAATTGCTTCATTTATCGACAACACTGCTTTGTGTCTTTCAACTTTATAGTTCATCATACATGAATGCAACATAATAAAGTCAATATCATCAAGTCATAGACTCATCAACAAGTTACTCAATGTGTTCCTTATCCTCATCTTTCATGTACATCTTTCTCATGTAGATTTCTCTGTTCTTCATCTCTTTCACCTTTCTTCAGATGTCTCGGTATAGTAACTTACAAGATAAGTGCTGTCAAACTAGTTGACATCAATGAAAACATAATACTGATTTAATCATATTACATATCTAATCAGCAACTCCTCAGTGATCTTGTAATCAATCAGATTCCAAATCAGTTGTAGTTCAACAATCTCTCCCTTTGGCATTGATGGCAACTCAAGTAATATGAAATGTACCACACACATACCAAACATATATTCTACAACTTTTGTAAACAAAATGCTGTAAGTCGAATAGACTTAATATGTTTAATCACTATGTTACAAAACCAACATTAAATAATACAGCTTTACCATTCTGTAGTTGTGATCTTTTCAGTTTTTCAGTTCTCCTGTTCCTGCTTCTGTTCTACTTCTGTTCTCTGTAACTGATCTTCAATAGTCTGTCTCTTTAGATTGTCTCTCCCTTAGATACTTCTCATCGGTGCTTGTTCCTTTTCATATTATTTATCTCTCCGTTTGACACAATGCCAAAGAAACAAATAAACAAACAATTCTATTTGCCTCTGTATCTCTGTTTACTGATATGCCAATCGGTTCAAGTTCTCAAACTTAATCACAAACTTGAACATGATTCAAAGTGTGAAATATGCTGCATCAACATGAATGATCTAATAAAAATAGGCTGATGCAGCAACTAGATCACCTTAGTGACCGATAGATAGGGGACGAACCCCAAGTCTAGTCCTCAAGTATTCAAATGTGTCCTTCGGTAGAGGCTTTGTAAAAATATTTGCAAGTTGTTCTTTAGATGTGACAAATTCTAACTTCACTTGCTTCTCTTGCACTTTTTCTCTTAAGTAATGATACTTAATAGATATATGCTTTGTCTTAGAGTGCATCACAATATTCTTTGAAATATTAATAGCACTAGTGTTGTCACAATATATAATCACCGGGTCAGTGATTACCTCATTCATTCTTCCAACACTTGCTTGATATATGCAATGTTTGAGTAGTTAGTAGCAGCAGCAACATACTCTTCTTCAACTGTAGATTGAGAGATACACGCCTACTTTTTACTTGTCCATGTTACAAGTCTTTCACCAAAGAAAAATTCTCCTCCGATGGTGCTTTTTCTATCATCCACATTTCCAGCCCAATCAGCATCGGTGTAAAATTTCAGTTCAAAACTTCCCTTCCTTAGGATACCATAATCCATAATTCTTTGTTTTCTTCAGGTATCTTAAGATCCTTTTTGTAGCTATTAGGTGTAATTTTCTAGGATTAGCAGAAAATCTTGCAACAATACCCACAACATGTGCTATATCTGGTCTACTGTGAACTACGTACATTAACTTACCAATCATGGATTGGTAAAGTGTCCGATTTACCTCTGTATTTTCATCCTCCTTTGTCAATTTGCATCCAGTAGCCATTGATGTTCCCATAGGTTTAACATCTTCCATGCCAATGTCTTCAGTACTTCCTTTATGTATTTAGATTGTGTGATGAATATTCCATCACTCTGTTGAATCACTTGAAGTCCAAGAAAGAACTTAATCTCTCCAAACATAGACATTTCAAATTCCTTTTGCATTTCATCAGAAAATGCCTTGTAGACAAGATCTGAGCCTCCAAAAATAATGTCATCAACAAATATTTCAGCAATGATAATAGTATCATCAGTATCACCTTTCACATACAGATTGTTGTTTTCACTTGTTCTAGCAAATCCAATACTTAACAAGTAAGTATGCAGTCTTTCATACCATGCTCTCAGTGCTTGCTTCAAACCATATAAAGCTTTATGTAATCTACATACCATGTCTTTATTGTCGGGATCAACAAATCCTTCAGGTTGTTCGATGTAGACCTCTTCTTCAAGTATACCATTTAAAAATGTTGACTTCACATCCATTGGATAGACTTTGAATTTCTTGTGTGCAACATATGCAAGTAGCATTCTGTCTCCTTCCAATCTAGCAACAGGTGCAAATGTTTCACCATAGTCAATGCCTTCTTCCTGTGCATATCCCTTGCATACCAATCTAGCTTTATTTCTTGTGACTTCACCATTTTCATTCAATTTATTCTTGTATATCCACTTAGTACCGATAACATTCTTATCTTTTGGTCAGGGTACTAAGGACCAAGTTTTGTTCTTCTCTATTTTCTCTATTTCCTCCTTCATTGCATTGACCCATTCTTCATTCTCTAATGCAACTTTCACAGTTTTAGGTTCAAATTCACAAACTAAACATATACCTTGTCTTGTTTTGCTTCTAGTTTGCATTCCAGCATGTCTGTCTCCAATGATTTATGTTTCAGGATGATGTCTTCTGACAAAACTAGCCAAACTTGATTTCTCCTTTCTTGCTCATCCTGTTCAGGGTCATTTCCTTGCTCGGTAGCTCCATCTCATTCATCGATTTGTGGTTGCCTGTTGTCCTGCATTGTTTCCCAGCTGACCGGTTGTTACAACTTGTGACATCGGTATATACTATGGATGTTCAATGTAAGTAAATCTACCGTAGTCTTTCGGTTCCTTTGTACTTTCCTCTATGTACTTGTCATCAAACTCATCAACACAAACATTAGTACTTTCAACTATCTATTTGTAACCTTATTCAAATATTTATATGCTTTACTTGTAGTGGAATATCCTAGAAATATCCCTTCATCTCCTTTAGAATCAAATTTTCCATTTCTCTCATCTTTCAAAAGAACACATTTACTTCCAAATTTTTTGAAATAACTTACAGTAGGTTTGTGTCCAAACCATAGTTCATAAGGTGTTCAGTTGGAGTCCTTCTTCAGTTGTACTCGGTTAAGAACATACATAGCTGTATTGACAACTTCCCTCCAATATGTCTGAGCAACATTCTTTTGTATCATCAATGTTCTAGCACAATCAATTATAAACCTATTTCTTCTTTCAACAATGCCATTTTGTTGAGGTGTCCTCGATGTAGATACCTATCTTTTGATTCCATGCTCATTACAAAAATTAGTAAATTCATTAGAGATAAATTCACCTCCCCTATCAGATCTTAAGCATTTTATATCCTTTCCAGTTTCTTTCTCTACCTTAGCTTTATACCACTTAAACATTTTGAAAGGTTCATATTTCTCTTTCAGAAACATAACAGTCATCAGTCTGGTATAATCATAAAAAAAAAGAATAAAATATCTATCACCAGAACAACTCCGAGTTCTCATAGGACCACATAGGTCAGTATGAACCAACTCAAGTATCTTCTTTGTTGAATAGTCTTTACTTTTAAAACTAGACTTAGTCATCTTACTTTTCTGACATTCATGGAACATGGCATGATCAGGTTTTGTTAAGTTAGGCAATCCTCTAAATCTTTTCTTTCTACTGATCTTGATCATGTTGTCAAAGTTCACATGGCATAACCTTCTGTGCCACAACCAATCATCTTCATCCTTTATTAACAAACAAGAAGACTGATCCATATCAAGATAGAATAGATTACCTCTGGATTGTGTACCAGTTCCAACAAGTCTTCCTCCATCATCATAGATCTTCACCTTTTTTCTCTCAAAAGCCAGTCAGTGGCCTGAATTATTCAGCTATGCCACACTTAACAGATTATAGTTCAGTCCATCTACCCAGTATGCATTTTCACATTGTAATCTGTCATTGATCATCAGTGAGCCTTTACCTCTTACCATACAAGGTGCATCATTTCCCATTCTCATAGATCCCCATTATATTCAACAAGATGATCAAACTTCTCTACATCACCAGTCATATGATGTGTACAACCATTTTCTATGATCCATGTATCATTTCTACTTTAGAGATTAGTGCTGTCTCTTCATGTTTCTCTTCCTCCTCTAAGTCATCTTTCATAGCAACAAATACAACTTCTATGTCATCATCAGAATCAGATTCAGTTTCAATATCTTCAGCTATGTAACATACCTTTTTGCCTTTTTCATCTCGGTTGTCTCTGTTGTTGTGTCGGTAGCCTCTATTGACTCTTCTCCCATAGCTTCCTTCAGATCAGTCTTTGGATCTATCATCATCTTTCTTCTGAGGACATCTAGTAGTAATGTGACCAACTTATTTACAATTAAAGCATGCCAAAGGTAGCTTACCTCTATACCTTCCTTTTCCTTTGGGCAATCTTCTAGCCATAAGAGCTTCAAGCTCATCAAGTTCATCATCAATATTGTCATCACTATCACAATTCTTACTATTCCTGCTAGACTTTCCAATCTTCAAAGAAGACATGAAAGAAGATTCAATAGAAGGAACAACACTATTATCAAAGTTGTTTAATTCAAAGGTTGTAAGTTTACCAATCAGAGTGTCAAGAGTGAGGTTGGATGTAGCTCTTATTTCATGAATTACAGAAATCTTGATTGCATAAACTGGTAGCAAAGTTATGAGAATCTTGCTTATCACTGTTTCATCATCAATTACTCCATCAGATGCTCTAATAGCATGTACCACCTCTTTGAGTCTATTTGAATATTGGACAATTTTCTCACCTTCTTTCATTCTCATATCATCAAATTTGCCTCTCAGACTTTTAGCTCGAGCTCTTTTGACATTCAGATCTCCACTGTATATTTGTGTTAACTTAACCCACATTTCTTTGGCAGTCATGCATGTCTTAATATCTTCAAATTCAGCATCGGTACAGGCAGTAGCAAGTTCCATCATAGTAACATTGTGTTCATGCTTGTCCTTCAGTTGATCAAGAGTTAAGGGACCAGTGGGTGGTTGTATGTAGCCATTCTCCATCAGGTCTAGTGCAGAGTTCTAAATTCTAGATATGTGCAGCTTCATCTGGCTTTGCCATACTGCAAAGTTCTATTTGTTCAGTTTCGGTACTTCCCTCTTATACATCTTGAGACCTTTATGCTTAAGTCCTTAAAACTTCTTTCTAAGCAACCAACGCTCTGATACCAATTGTTAGAATAAATGAGAGGGGGGTGAATCAGTTATCCAGTGTCTTGAAACAAAATGTATAATTCAAAACAACTTCCATTTCTATTCCTTGGTAAACAATAAAACTTTCACTGTCTGTGCTTTTACCGATTACCGGTCAAATACTATAACAGTTAGCGATCAAGTCTAACATGTAACATGTAAAGAATGATAACAAACAAATATCACAATCAACACATAACACAAGAGATTTAACGTGGAAACCCTGTAAAGGGAAAAACCACTTGGGACCGACAACCCAAAATTGTTCACTTTTCTGAAGTGAGGTCGGTTAAGACCCAACCCTGTTAAAGGTTTACAAACACACTGTCAGGTGTGACCTTGTTAGATGATTTTAGACTAGAAGTTATCATCCAACCAGCATTCACTATGGGGTTGACATGATAACAATGTTCATTCTATGAATGATACATCATAAGACTTTCAGAGTCCACTCGGTTAAGAGATTTTGACTGTATACAATGGTTAAATGTGTAACAGTAAATGATCTTCCTTAATACAACTTCAATTGTAGATTACAGATCAATATTCAGTCCAAACAAATCCTTCTGATCAATATTTCACTTCAGATTCAATACTGTATCAACTTATTATCCGTCAGTAATTGCTCTTTGTAGCTTGGTAATTGTTTTGTAGCTCGGTTCTTACTTAACCAGTATGATCAGAATGCATGAAAACCTTGTTCACATGATATTCCTGCAGTTTCTACTTCTTTCAGCATTTTTTGTTAAGAAATTCTGTTCTCTTATATAGACAAGTAAATCATTTTCTTCTCCACCATTAGATTTTTCTGGTTAACCACATTCATAGATTTTGCCGCTTCAAACTTTCTTGGCACTTGTGTTAATAACATGTTTGATTCCCATCCTTTAGATCTTTACTAAATTTTGTTAGTCATCGATCTGTGTAACAAAAATTATCCGTTACCTCAATGTTATACCCTTGCCAGCTCATCAATCTTATCGGCTAAACTAATCATTTAATTCATTTTGTCCCGCTCGGTTAACAAAGAAATGCGTTAGTGAACACTGCTCGGTTAATACTGCGATCGTTATACACTATACTTCGTCGGTGTATACTAGAATTACTTCATTTACCGACAACACTACTTTGTGTCTTTCAGCTCTATACTTCATCATAGATGAATGCAACATAATAAAGTCAATATCATCAAGTCATAGACTCATCAACAAGTTACTCAATGTGTTCCTTATCCTCATCTTTCATGTACATCTTTCTCATGTAGATTTCTCTGTTCTTCATCTCTTTCACCTTTCTTCAGATGTCTCGGTATAGTAACTTACAAGATAAGTGTTGTCAAACTAGTTGACATCAATGACAACATAATACTGGTTTAATCATATTACATATCTAATCAGCAACTCCTCAGTGATCTTGTAATAACAGTTTCTTCAATCAGATTCCAAATCAGTTGTAGTTCAACAACAAGTTCAACAATATAAATAGGAAACCAAGTGATCAAAGGTTGGATTGAACCCACAAGAATCATTAACAAAAATAATTTAATTAAAAGTTATTTAAAAGACAATTCAACAATTTAAATAGAAAAACAAGTGTGTGCACATGTGCACACATGAGTTCAACAATTTAAATAGGAAAGCAAGTGATCAAAGGTTGTATTGAACTCACAAAAATTCCTAAAAAATCAAGTTGATTAATTTTTTGAAAAGTCACACATTAGTTCAACAATTTAATTAGAAAAACAATCGATTAGAGGTTGGATTGAACACATAATATCACTTAACAAAAATGAGCTAATTATAAGTTTTTATATAAGTTTTTATTCTTTATTCTAAGATATAATGTGGTTAAGATAAATTTTTTGATAAAATTCCCCCAAAATAGTTATTTTTTGTTCCTATTAAAGCTAGAATTAGCAGTAGATCAAAGATCAAATTTGATAATTATGTAGTTTTTGATCTTTAATTTGCATGCCATCTCATAGATATAATCTAATTACATTGAACCTAAAAAAGTCCCATATGTTTATTCCTTTGATTTTCACACATGTGAGTTTGTGCTCTACTTTAGTATCACACTCTTTAAGGTAATGATTAGGATATATCAATTTATCATTATAATTTGAGGAAACTAGGTGGCACCTAGGGAGACGAGAGACACAAGTAGTGCAACCTGCCATGCATCATTGGGAGTGGTGATAGGTTAGGAGGGGGGAACCTGCATATAATTAAATAAGGAAGAGAGTGTAGATGGAACAAGGGGGAATTATTTCATTTACATTTAATGCTACACAAATTGAAGGTGGCTACTAGGAAGGGAAATGTTAGGGTGAAATAAAGATTTAGAAAGGTGGTGGTATTAATGTCTACATTTTAATCTAAGTGGTACCTAGAAGGAGGTCTTGGTATTGAGTGAAGCACTAGGGATGTAAATAATAATTGACATAAGGGGGATATAATTAGAAGCAACAAGAATATAATGAGAGAGAGAGAGGAGGATAATATATTTAATAGTTTTATAAACATTTGTGCATCATTGAATACTCAAGAAAATTCCAATTTCTTTCTCTACTATTCTTCTATTTCTTCTTTAGTGGGTACATGGACTTCTCAATTTTGTTCTTTTGGTGGTTATTTGGATTATCTCTATTGTTATTAATTTTAAATAAGGTTTATTTAGTATTCTATGTCTTTTAAGATGATACAAACTTGTCCCTTTGTAGCTCAAAAGGACTTTCTTACCTATGATCTTGAGAAAACCTATGTAGTTGCCACAAAAATATGGATCTTTGTACATATTATTTTGGCATCTATGTATACGACTTGATTTTATGCTTTATTTGGAATACCTATTGTGATGGGTCCCTAATGCCCCTAGATGACATAGACAATCAAGTAGGTGGGATAGTGTGGATTTTTATTATATTAGTTGCTTTTTGTAACTTCTTAGGTTTGCTAGAAGATGGGAGAGCCTAATTATTTCTTATGTTCCTCAATTGAAGATATTTTTTTGTTAAGATAAGATTTTGAACAACTTTGGATTGAAGGATAAGGGAAGGTTGTGAAGCACTTTTATGTATATCTCTTCCCATTAATCATCTAGCGTAAATTTTATTGGAGGCTCTAATTGTTGGGATTATGGAAAGATGTGTATTGAGAGGGGATAGGTGAATCAATACCCTTAAAACTTTTCAAACTGAAGCTTTGTAAACATGAATATCACTAACCGATTGTATCAATTGCATTTAACATACATTCAAAACATAACTAAAATGTAAATGCATGTAATCTAATCAATAAACCATTCATGAAACTTCATACACACAACTTAAGTATTTTGGTATCACAGAAACCCTTGTTAGAAGGTAAAAAATGCGGTGGGGATGACACCCACAAAGCTTCACTATTGTAGTAAATTTTTTTTATGGTGAAGGCTACAAATATTTTGATCACTTTGGGCGATCTTACCTTGTTAGGAGTAATAATGAGATCAACTAGATCTACCTGGTTAGAGGATTTTAGCAACACAATCAAGTGTGCACTTGGTTAAGAGATTTACAAAAGAACTGTTAAGTTCACTCTATGAAGAGATTTAAAATTTGCTATAATGGATAAAGAGTAATAGTAGGATTTGATCTGTAAATAGAAACTTAACATGCTTGATTCATATCTATAATGTACTTATCTATTATCACCTTAATGTGATTGATCTCTTCTCTGAATACTACTCAGTAGCCTTTTGTTTCTGATAAAATGAATGCTCTATCAATGCTTGTCAATCATAACCCTATTTGATCTTCAGATGTCTTCCAATGTGGTGGCTACTGCATGTGTGGTGAACATGTCAAAATGACATCTAGAAAAATTATATATCAAACTTATCTTGACCTAATTAGGGTTTAGACTCTATCTTAGAAAACCTAAGATCAACAGTAGAAATGAATAACCTAGATCATCATTACATAGGAATCATAAAAAATTTAATGATTACATCCATATTAAATTTTGTCTCAATCTTGGTAAACCATTTTCTAATCAGTGTAAACCATTTGCCTTGTAGTTTGTTCCATTACAAATTGCTATGTCATTTACTGTTTCACTCGGTGTATACTGCATTCATCACTTGGTAATTAAATGGTGCTCGGTTCATATGAATGCTCAGTAACTACTATCCTTAGTACTCGGTGATCATTTGGCTCAGTAAGAGTGCTCGATCAAAACTATGTTCGGTTAACATAGTGATCTACCTTGTGTTCTGCTGGGTGTCTAGGCTTTGTGTATTGATCGACTATCCTATCTTGTCTCCTTTACCGGCTATATGACTAAATGATACCAATG